>SNVD02005229.1:0-22248 GCA_013180625.2 Boswellia sacra
AACCAATTCATATTCAGTTACACATGTTTAAACACAACATAAATACAATACAGAGAAATTCCAGAATTGAAAAGGAAAAGAAAAACTTAGCAAATCCTTTGAAAATCTCCTTTGTATATGAATCTCCTTAGGATTGTAGTTCTTCCTCTTTCCAAACCTTCTTTCTCCTTCAAGAACTCCAAGGGATGAGAGAAATCCAGAAATGGTGCCTCTAACACGTTCTCCCCCCTTCAAGTTATCAAAATAAAACCCTAAAATGTGTTTAAATACTCTGCTACAGTGAATTGCTACAGTGCCCCGTATTATACATGCTACAGTGACTTGTGGAATTATATTTCTATACATCTCACACTGTTTTGATTACAACTTTGGTACACTGAATGGATTTATAAACCGTAAATTTCTCCACAAAATAGACTTCGAGAGCTTTCCAACGGTATATAATATGTCATCGGGTTCATTGTATATCAATACAATTAAATCCGAGAAGATGGTTGACTAGCAGAGGTGTAAATGAAAGGTTTTACTCCATTTTTGTGCAAGTTGCTCCAAAACTCCTACAAACATCAAAACCACACAAAAACATAAAAATACCAAGGAATATAGCAAAGAAACATGGACGAATTGATATAAAAGTAATACATAAATAGACACCTATCAAGAGCTGCTGTGGTAAACTCTCCATCTTTACCAAATTGCGATCCGCAAAATACGCATATATTGCGGAATCGCCGAATTGGTGTTTTTTCCATTTCTACAAGTGCTCTAATCTTGTGTAAGATACGTTAGATATTATGCTTTTCAATTGCAAGACAGGTTATGGAATGACATATGAAAAACATGCAGAATGTATATATACACACATAAAACTCTCAAATTTTGACACATGGGGACATACTTTCGGTGGGGGTTGCTCGATGCAGATTTATCGCCCCAAGATTTGAAAAAATGAAATATGCTTTCGGCGAGGTTTAACAAAACCTACACACTTGTCTCCCACTTGAAGCATGGAAAATGGAGATACACTTTCGGCGGGGGTTGACAAAACCCCCACACTTGTCTCCCACGTGAACTTATTCCATAGGGTAGTCATATGGTTTGTCAAAAAGAAAACTTGAAATTAAAACAAACAAAATCAACAAACAACAACAACACAAAAACAACATTGATAATCAGATCAAACGAAACAAGACAAAAAATTCTACAACAACAACACATTCAAATATTGATAGGTGTCTATTTATGTATTACTTTTATATCAATTCGTCCATGTTTCTTTGCTATATTCCCTGTCTCTTATACACATCTAGATGTGTATAAGAGACAGGTTTTGATGTTTGTAGGAGTTTTGGAGCAACTTGCACACAAATGGAGTAAAACCCTTCATTTTCACCTCTGCTAGTCAGTGATCTTCTCGGATTTAATTGTATTGATTTACAATGAACCCGATGACATGTTATATACCGTTGGAAAGCTCTCGAAGTCTATTTTCTGGAGAAATTTACGGTTTATAAATCCAGTCAATGTACCAAAAGTTCTAATCAAAACAGTGTGAGATGTATAGAAATATAATTCCACAAGTCACTGTAGCATGTATAATACGGGGCACTGTAGCAATTCACTGTAGCAGAGTATTTAAACACATTTTAGGGTTTTATTTTGATAACTTGAAGGGGGGAGAAGGTGGTGGAGGCTGAAGCTCTGGAATTCTTTCATCTCTTGGAGTTCTTGAAGGAGAAAGGAAGCTTGGAAAGGGGAAGAACTACAATCCAAAGAGAATTACATCAAATTTGCTAAGTTTTTCCCTTCCCTTTCATTTTCTGGAATGTCTCCATGTTGTATTGTATTTACCACGTTCTAAAACATGTGTAACTGAATCTGAATTGGTTGAGGGTGATTTCAAAGCCCCTGATATGGTTTTTGTAAGTTGATTGTGTAAGGAATTGTTTATCCAATTCTCTAATTGAAGTTGCTTGTATTCTCCCATATTTAATGCTTATGATTGCTTGCTGATTGTATTTGAGTGGCCAACTGAATATAATCTAGTTGTGATTTATTGCTAGACTAGAATCTTGATCCGTAATTGTCTTGAATTTCTAATCATTAGTAGCAAAATTGTGATCAGAGATTACAATTGGAGAATATAACCTAAGTTAAATAATCCGAGCTTGTGTGTTTATTGCTTATATCAACCTATCTTTCTTATCATAATGCATCCATTGAATTAAACTCAAAGAGCTTGTTCTAGGTTGTTTTATGGATAGAGATTAAATAAAGAGCTTGTTTTATTTAACAACAAAGTAAGGAAAGATTGGGGTAATAGAGCTTGTTATTATATACGGTTGATAACTTCAATGCTGTAATTAGATGACAATTCTACAATTAATTCGCAAATCCATATCTTGTGGTAGAGAAGGATCCCTTAACCAGCTTTCTCCCATTGAATTTTTATTCAAATTTACTTTCTGTTTTGTTATTCTTTACTTGCATTCTTATTTCATTTAGTAAAGCATTCAACAAAAATTCCCCCCCTGTTTAGTTTATTGTTGCTGGAAATAACAAATTCAATTAGAATCAATCCTCGTGGGAACGATATCTTACTTATCATTTTATTACTTGTGCGACTAGTATACTTCTAGGTTCGAATGCAATCAAATATACAAGTAGTTGTGATTGTGGCTCACATCTTCCTCTGGTTTTACGTCCAGTAACGGCTGAACGCCTTCTATGAGTCGGGGATTTGCTTCCCATCCAGTTTTCTTATAAACTGGCAAACAGGGTCGTTTTTAGTCAGATTCCCTAGACTATAACACTGCAATTCATCACGACATTGTGTCCATAGATTAAGCAATTCACGCTGAACAAGTCCACAAGAATGTGACTCGAGAGTTAACAAAACATTATCCAGCGACTCATTACTCAAACCATTCTTAATAAATGAAAGTTTTATCTTCTCTATTCCTGGACGCAAAACCTAATGAACGACAAGTCTGGTTACAATTCCATCTAGCACATTTATACCATACTTGTATCCTTTTCGCTCTTCGCCTCTTGGCGTAGTAGCTCTTTCCTAGACCAGGCATGTATTTTGCGAGATTAATGTCCGGCTCACCGGACAATCTCACCTTGACTTCGATAAGCCATCGGATATCAGCAGGCACATTTAGGAGCATCAATGCCCAAAGTCTAGTCATCCGTACTTTATAAATTTTAAACACAGCATTTTGAGGAAGTGACGGGAAATATTTACGAAGGTTCGATAGAAAGATATCAGCATCCATTGAAGAGAAGACAAGGAGAGATATTACCGATAATGCGATTGAGTTTGTTCTTCTCCCAGATATGCACGTTTCAAACCTTCGAACAATGGCTTCAACTCCGTTTGAATGTTTCCTCAAGCTGTTGCACAACTGAACTTGAAGCACGGAATAATCAAATTAAACACAAGAAAAGAAAAGAAAATAGAGACACATAAAAGAAATAAAAACACAAGAGCAAATGAAAGTCAAAAACAAACAACAAAGCAATGAGACAAATGGCAAAGAAAGATAAAACCTGATCAATTATAATAGCCCATGAGAGGAATCTCCTCGAAACACAAAAATTGATCAATACTACCTTCTTTTCTTTGTCTCTTTTTATTTATCTTTCAAAAACATTGGGTTGCCTCCCAATAAGCGCTTGGTTTAACGTCCTCAGCCTGACGTTATCTATCCTCACCCATCAAGATAAGTTGGCTCGTAAAGAGGTACCTCATCGATGTCCTGCATCACTGAATTCTCATAGTAAGGCTTCAACCTGTGCCCATTCACCTTGAATACTTTATCCGTTTTTAAGCTCTTGATTTCCACTGCACCATGGTGAAAAACATTAGTAATAACAAAAGGTCCAACCCATCGAGATCGTAATTTACCTGGAAATAACTTGAGGCGAGAATGAAATAAAAGAACTTTCTGTCCCACTTCAAAATTCTTGCTGGAGATCATTTTATCATGAAATGCCTTAGTTCTCTCCTTGTAAATTCTGGAATTCTCATAGGCATCATGTCTAAGTTCTTCCAATTCTTATAGTTGAAGGTTCCTTTGTTCTCCAGCAGCATCCATCTCCATGTTACAAAGCTTTACTGCCCACCATGCTTTGTATTCAAGCTCTACCGGAAGGTGACATGGCTTACCATAGACTAACCTGTACGGAGACATACCAATAGGTGTCTTGTAAGCAGTCCGGTATGCCCAAAGTGCATCTTTCAATCGTAGGCTCCAATCTTTTCGGTTCGGATTCACTGTCTTCTCGAGAATGGACTTGACTTCTCGATTTGAAACTTCAACTTGAACACTTGTTTGTGGATGATAGGCAGTAGACACCTTGTGAGTGATGTTGTATTTCTTGAGCAAGGCTTCAAATTATTTGTTGCAGAAGTGTGTCCCTCTGTCACTAATCATGGCTCTTGGTGTTCCAAATCTCGCAAAAATGTTAGATTTCACAAAATCTACAATAACTTTAGAATCATTAGTTCTTGTACTCTTGCTTCCCCACAATTTAGAAACATAATCCACAGCAGTATAATGTAAACATTACAAAGATGAGGAAAAGGCCCATTAAATCAATACCCCATCACATCAAAATCTTAACACAATTATAGGGTTTTGACATTTGCATTTTTTGGCACTTTAAATTACCTGTCCTTTGACGAATGGTCCACAAGCTTTGCAAATAGTATGCATCTTTTGAAAAATATGGCCAGTAGATCCACAATCAGAACTTTCAGGGCTGTCTTTTTGGTCCAAAGTGACCGCCACATGCATAAGAATGACAGAAGGTCAAAATTGAATTTAATTCAGATTCAGAAACACACCTTCTTATCACTTGATCAGAACAATGCTTCCATAAGTATGGATCATCCCATATGTAATATTTGGCAATGTTTTTAATCTTGTCTCTTTGAGCTCAGGTCAAGTCATGTGGTAGCTTTTTGGTAACTAAGTAGTTGACAATATCTGCATACCAAGGGGCTACTACATTTAGAGACAACAATTGTTCATCTGGAAACCTTTCTTGTAATGGCAGTTGATGCGTTCGAAACTAGCAAGTATACTATCGCACAAGTAATAAAGTGATAAGTAAGATATCGTTCCCACGAGGATTGATTCTAATTGAATTTGTTATTTTACAGCAAAAACAGAATAAACGGGGGGTTTTTGTTAATTGATTAACTAGATAAAATATTAATGCAAGTAAAGAATAACACAATGCTAACTTAATTGAAGTGAGAATTAATCACTGACGGAAATCTGGTTAAGGGATCATTCTCTGCCACAAGATATGGATTTGCAATTAATCATAGAATTGTCATCCAATTACACCATTGAAATTATCAACCGTAGATAACAACAAGCTCTGTTATCTCAATCTTTCCTTACTTTGTTGTTAAATAAAACAGGCTCTTTATTTAATCTCTATCCATTAAACAACCTAGAAAAAGCTCTCTAAATTTAATTCAATGGATGCATTACGATAAGAAAGATAGTTTGATCTAAGCAATAAACACATAAGCTCGGATTATTTAACTTAGGTTGTATTCTCCAATTGCAATCTCTGATCACAATTTTGCTACTAAGGATTAGAAATTCAAGACAATTACGGATCAAGATTTCTAGTCTAGCAATAAATCACAACCAGATTATATTCAGCTGGCCACTCAAATACAATCAGCAAGCAATCATAAGCATTAAACATGGGACAATACAAGCAACTTCAATTAGAGAATTGGATAACAATTCCTTACACAATCAACTTACAAAAACCATATCAGGGGCTTGAAATCACCCTCAACCAATTCAGATTCAGTTAGACATGTTTAAGAACGTGGTAAATACAATACAACATGGAGACATTCCAGAAAATGAAAGGGAAGGGAAAAACTTAGCAAATTTGATGTAATTCTCTTTGGTTTGTGATTCTTCCTCTTTCCAAGCTTCCTTTCCCCTTCAAGAACTCCAGGAGATGAAAGAATTCCAGAGCTGCAGCCTCCACCACGTTCTCCCCTCTTCAAGTTATCAAAATAAAACCCTAAAATGTGTTTAAATACTCTGCTACAGTAAATTGCTACAGTGTCCCGTATTATACATGCTACAGTGATGTGTGGAATTACATTTCTACACTTCTCACACTGTTTTGATTACAACTTTTGGTACACTGAATGGATTCATAACCCGTAAATTTCTCCAAAAAGTAGACTTCGAGAGCTTTTCAACGGTATATGATATGTCATCGGGTTCATTGTATATCAATACAATTAAATCCGAGAAGATTGCTGACTAGCAGAGGTGAAAATGAAGGGTTTTACTCCATTTTTGTGCAAGTTGCTCCAAAACTCCTACAAACATCAAAACACACAAACATAAAAATACCAAGGAATATAGCAAAGAAACATGGACGAATTGATATAAAAGTAATACATAAATAGACACCTATCAAATTCCCCCACATTAGACTTTGCTAGTCCTCGAGCAACTAAAATGATACGAAACAAAACTAAACCGAAACAGAATCTGAAAAAAATTAAAACACACCAATGCTTCAACTTGCAAATAGGCCTCAAAGATTGTACTTAATTATAACCCAAGGAATACTTCAAAATAATGCACTTGATCAAGAATTTTATCTTAAAAATTAGTTTTGCTTCACTTCAATTCCTCAAGTGTGTGTGTGTAAAGCCATTCTCACCTAATCACTTGTAACCCGGATGAGTTTATGCATAAAAATGAATCATATTAAATATTGAAGATGTGTGTATAAATGAACTCCATAGGCTTGCTTTTCAAGTCACTCTCCACTAATGTAGACATGCACAACACCAGGGATCAAGTAGGACTTTATTAAGCTTGTAACGTTTGGCTTGGGTGAAGGTATGATAAAGGATAATAATTTAGCTCAAATCACCCACAACCACATAAATCATTCAAGACTATGTAGAGCTCAACCCTATAACACAACTTCATTTCAATTCACCAGGTTACACCCCCAAACTTATTTATAACACTCAATCTTTTTTTTTTTTTCAGAAAACAAAAGAAAACTACACCCCCACACTTTGTTGTTTCATTCTTTTTAAGAACATTAAGGGTATAGATCTCTTATTCTTCTTCTTTTGTTCTTTTTTTTCTTCTTTTTTTTCTTTTTTTTTATTACACTTCCCCTCCCCCACACTTAAACAACACATTGTCCTCAATGTGTAAGTACGTGGACGATAGGTACAGATTGGCTTTTTTTTTTCTGTTTTTCTTTTTTTTTCCAAACACAATGGAACTCACTTGTATTGCTCATGATACATCCCAACCTCCTCTAACTTCCCAAAACCAGAACATAGCTCAGAATTTAATTGTGAATGATCTACATTCTCATAGGTAAGGGATTAACTGTTTGGAACAAAATCATTTTAGGTTAGGAAATCTTTAGTGAGTTAACAAAGAAAAAGGATTACAGAGGCTCAAAGGGGTAACTAGGGATCAATTTCTGTCAAGGTTGGCTATTAAGGCTCAAACGGTCCAAAGATGGCCTAAATCATTTCCCCAATGTTGCACAGCCTAGGATTTCGCTTTGAGTGACCATCAAACAAGTTCTAGAATTCATTGAAATCTGAAGAAACATTTAAATTACATAAACTTTCTCTAAGTGAACAATAACTCAGTGATAATAGCTCAGTGCTCAATGTTGCACAAGGAATCAAAAGCAAAGCGAAAACCAATAAACATTTCAAGCACACAGATCCATACATCATTTATCATTTTCCAAGAGTTATTCTTAATTCAATCATTATCTTATCATCGACCCACAAATGCAAGAAAAGAGGTACGTGGCGTTGTTACACCTGAGTCAAGATTGTATATTTCAAAAATCCTTAGGACCAGTAGCCCGCAGACTTAAGGTTTCCAGCCTATATACCTTTATTATGAAAGAACAAAACAAGAAACAAGACACTTCAAACAACATGAAATAAACAAACTACAGATTTATTGAGAGAGAATGCGTTTCAAGAGTTAAGAAACCCCATATTCTGCCATTCTCAGGTTTTTCCACAATGTTTTTTTTTTGAATCGAAACTGATAAAGACAAAAACACACAACAACTCGAAATTACATAAAACTAAACTTACTCAGAAAATAATAAAGTCAAACAAATCAGCAAACACAAACAAGTCAGTTAGAATGGGTCTAAAAAGTTTAGAAGTTAGCCTCCTTATTCAGCCATTATGGATTAAAGAAATCCAGAATGCGTTTCAAGAGAACTTGAACTTTTTAAGCCACCACTCTAAAAGCCAAGATTAGAAATATTACTGGGACAAAGAAACAACCTGAAAAAAAACTCAAATAAGACACATAAAAAGAAAGCAAAGTGAAAACAAAGCAAACCAGCTGATAGAGATTACGATGGAGCGTTTAAATTCCAGTTTAACGCCTCTTATTGCCTTCTCCAAACCAATCTATCCGAGATATTGTTGGATCAGGCGAATAGACGAATGCTTGTAATTTGTCAATTAACTCCCCTACAGTTGAAGCTGTAACCAGGATTTGCCTCGCCGACTGTGAGATGAATTTTTTTCTACTGCTTGATCAAGAAAAGACAACAAACCATCAAAAAAATTATTGACATTTAACAAACCAATGGGTTACCGATTGATGTTTAGCTGTGCCCAAGAGGTGATTTGAAATATCTCCTCTAATGTGCCATAACCACCGGGTAAAGCTATAAATGCATCGGACTTAACAATCATATGTGCAAAACGCTCATGCATGCTAGAGACTTGTAACTCTTCCCCGATTGTGTTGCCTACGATATCTCGCACAGCTAATGGTTTATGGATAATGCCGAGAACTTTGCTCCCTCCTAGGGATGCAGCTGTTGACACACACCCCATTAACCCAAGACTACCCCCTCCATAAATCAAATTAATACCCCTCGTAGCTAATGTCCTACCCAGATCAAGAGCTGCTGTGGTAAACTCTCCATCTTTACCAAATTGCGATCCGCAAAATACGCATATATTGCGGAATCGCCGAATTGGTGTTTTCTCCATTTCTACAAGTGCTCTAATCTTGTGTAAGACACGTTAGGTATTATGCATTTCAATTGCAAGACAGGTTATGGAATGACATATGAAAATATGCAGAATGTATATATACACCCATAAAACTCTCAAATTTTGACACGTGGGGACATACTTTCGGTGGGGGTTGCTCGATGCAGATTTATTGCCCCAAGATTTGAAAAAATGAGATATGCTTTCGGCGAGGTTTGACAAAACCTACACACTTGTCTCCCACGTGTGCATGAAAAATGGAGATAAACTTTCGGTGGGGTTTGAAAAAAAACCGCCACACTTGTCTCCCACGTGAAGCATGACAACTAGAGATATACTTTCGGTGGGGTTTGACAAA
The DNA here is from genome assembly GCA_013180625.2 of Boswellia sacra. Lineage (NCBI taxonomy): Eukaryota > Viridiplantae > Streptophyta > Magnoliopsida > Sapindales > Burseraceae > Boswellia > Boswellia sacra. The sequence continues at coordinate 9,438 of SNVD02005229.1, forward strand.
ACCGCCACACTTGTCTCCCACGTGAAGCATGAAAAGTAAAGATATACTTTCGGCGGAGGTTGACAAAACCTCCACACTTGACTTCCACGTGTGATTATATCATGGGGTAGTCATCTGGTTTGTCAAAAAGAAAACTTGAAATTAAAACAAACAAAATCAACAAACAACAACAACACAAAACAACATTGATAATCAGATCAAACGAAACAAGAAAAAAAATTCTACAACAACAACACACATTCAAATATACAAGTAGTTGTGATTGTGGCTCACATCTTCCCTGGTTTTACGTCCAGTAACGGCTGAAACGCCTTCTATGAGTCGGGGATTTGCTTCCCATCCAGTTTTCTTATAAACTGGCAAACAGGGTCGTTTTTAGTCAGATTCCCTCGACTATAACACTGCAATTCATCACGAAATTGTGTCCATAGATTAAGCAATTCACGCTGAACAAGTCCACAAGAATGTGACTCGAGAGTAAACAAAACATTATCCAACGACTCATTACTCAAACCATTCTTAATAAATGAAAGTTTATCTTCTCTATTCCTGGACCAAAAACCTAATGAACGACAAGTCTGGTTACAATTCCATCTAGCACATTTATAACATACTTGTAACTTTTTCGCTCTTCGCCTCTTGGCGTAGTAGCTCTTTCCTAGACCAGGCATGTATTTTGCGAGATTAATGTCCGGCTCACCGGACAATCTCACCTTGGCTTCGATAAGCCATCGGATATCCGCAGGAAGATTTAAGAGCATCAATACCCAAAGTCTAGTCATCCGTACTTTATAAATTTTAAACACAGCATTTTGAGGAAGTGAAGGGAAATATTTACGAAGGTTCGACAGAAAGATATCGGCATCCATTGAAGAGGAGGAAAGAAGAGATATTACCGATAATGCGATCGAGTTTGTTTTTCTCCAAGATATGCACGTTTCAAACCTTTGGCGAATGACTTCAACTTCCGTTTGGATGTTTCCACAAGCTGCTGCACAATGAGCTCAAAGCACAGAGTAATCAAATTAAACAAAAGAAAGGAAAAGAAAAGAGCTGAAACGAAACTAAAGAAACATAAAAGAGATAACAACACAATAGCAAACAAAAGTCAAAAAACAAGTAAAAAATATAAAAACAAATAAGACAGATGGTAAAGAGAGATAAAACCTGATCAATTTGATGGCCTACGAAAGGAATCTCCTCGAGACACAAAAATCGATCATTATTACCTTATTTTATTTTTCTTTTCTTTTCTTTTATTTATTTTTCAAAAACATTGGGTTGCCTCCCAATAAGGGCTTGGTTTAACGTCCTCAGCCCGACGTTGGTTCCATCATGGGAGGGTCCAATCTTCGCTGTGCTTCTATAGTGGGCTTGGATCCTTTTTCACAACAAGATCGGTCCATGCATATGGTTGGGCCTCTGGATGTCAACAATCGTCCACCCAAATAGCTGTTTTGTGATCTCTAAGTACTCGGACGAGTTTCTCTTCTTGTAGATGATACAAGGCCCATCCCATTCTATTGTAACTGGCAAAGGATTCATCTTATCCAATAAGCATTGCTTCAAATGATCTGGAAGAGGCTTAAGCTCCAAGGTAGTGGCTTTCATCACAGAAGGGAGAAGTTTCACATTAGATAAAGGAAATTGAATGCACGAAACATCATACCTATTTGTGGTTAGAGCTATGGTCATCTAAGCTTGCCACAGCTTCCTCCATTTCTTTGGACACTTGTATCAACCTTCTTGATTCCTTGTAATTTTCTGTCCCTATATGCTCACTAAAAACCACTTCTAATCCATCCTTGTGAGTTAACTCAAAATGTTGTTGTGGCAAAGAATCAACAACATCAACTGCAAAAACGGAATGCAAGTCACTAGGATACCTCATTGTCTCAAAAATATTGAAACGAATCACCTCGCCATCGAATTCCATGTTGAGAGTGCATCATGAACACAACATTAGTTCGAGGCAGTTTTCAAGCATGGTCTCCCCAAAAGAATTGGTGTTGGATTAGGAGATGTCTCATCCTCCATTTCAAGAACATAGAAGTCTGCTGGGAAAACCAATTGATTCACCTGCACAAGCACATCTTCCACAACTCCCTTTGGATATGCATTAGAACGATCAGCAAGTTGAATGGTAATACCAGTTCCGCAAGAAGGTCAGATTTAAAGAAGCATAAATAGGAATATGGAAAAATGATATAATAGATGCTCCTAAATCTAACTAGCTCTTTCAAACTTTGGTTTATAACAATGGTGCATGGAATGGTGAAACGTACCTGGATTCTTTGCCATTTCGGAGGAATTTTTCTTTGTAGTACAGCATGAAACATTTCCCCCACGCTTTACTTTCTCATTTCCCTTCAACACTTTCTCTCTTGTTGGTGTAAAGCCTTGAGAAATTTTGCATAACGATGGTACTTGCCCTAATAGCATCCAGAAGTGGTCTATTACCTCGATCTTGCGAAAAGTTTCCAAGATTTCTGTTCTTGTTCCTCTTTCGTTGATTTGCAAAGCTGCTAGGAAAAGGTGGAGGAGTAAAATATGAAGGAATTTGAGTTTTAAGGTCTACCTTAGAAGATGATGTTTTGTTCATGGTGGAAGTGGTGTCATCCCCTTCATTAGTTTGTGACCTTTTCTGTGGAACTTGTAATTGCTTTCCACTTCTCAAAGTGATTGCACTAGCATTCTCTCTTGGATTGATCACTGTCTGAGAAGATAATTTTTCTAAGCTCTTGCTCTCGAATTTGCTGATGCGTTCGAAACTAGCAAGTATACTAGTCGCACAAGTAATAAAGTGATAAGTAAGATATCGTTCCCACGAGGATTGATTCTAATTGAATTTGTTATTTTCCAGCAACAATAAATTAAATAAGGGGGGTTTCGTTGAATGATTAACTAAATGAACTAAGAATGCAAATGAAGAATAACAAAACAGAAAGTTAATTTGAGTGAAAAGTCAATGAGAGAAATCTGGTTAAGGGATCATTCTCTACCACAAGATATGGATTTGAGAATTAATCGTAGAATTGTCATCCAATTACAGCATTGAAGTTATCAACCGTAGATAACAACAAGCTCTGTTATCCCAATCTTTCCTTACTTTGTTGTTAAATAAAATAGGCTCTTTACTTAATCTCTATCCATTAAACAACCTAGAACAAGCTCTCTAAATTTAATTCAATGGATGCATTATGAGAAGAAAGACAGGTTGATCTAAGCAATAAACACACAAGCTCGGATTATTTAACTTAGGTTATATTCTCCAATTGCAATCTATGATCACAATTTTGCTACTAATGATTAGAAATTCAAGACAATTACGGATCAAGATTTCTAGTCTAGCAATAAATCACAACAAGATTATATACAGTTGGCCACTCAAATACAATCAGCAAGCAATCATAAGCATTAAATATGGGAGAATACAAGCAACTTCAATTAGAGAATTGGATAACAAATCCTTACACAATCAACTTACAAAAACCATATCAGGGGCTTTGAAATCACCCTCAACCAATTCAGATTCAGTTACACATGTTTAAGAACGTGGTAAATACACTACAACATGGAGACATTCCAGAAAATGAAAGGGAAGGGAAAAACTTAGCAAATTTGATGTAATTCTCTTTGGATTGTAGTTCTTCCTCTTTCCAAGCTTCCTTTCTCCTTCAAGAACTCCAGGAGATGAAAGAATTCCAGAGCTTCAGCCTCCACCACGTTCTCCCTCTTCAAGTTATGAAATAAAACCCTAAAATGTGTTTAAATACTCTGCTACAGTAACTTGCTACAGTGCCCCGTATTTAATAACATGCTACAGTGATATATGGAATTACAAATATACACGTCTCATACCATTTTTATCACAACTTTCGGTACACTACATAAATTCGTGAACCGTAAATTTCTCCAGAAAATAGACTTCGAGAGCTTTTCAATGGTATATAGCATGTTATCCGGTTAATTGTATATCGATACAATCAACTCCAAGAAATTGGTTGACTAGCAGAGGTGAAAATGAAGGGTTTTACTACAATTTTGTGTAAGTTCCTCCAAAACTCCTACAAACATCAAAAACCACACAAAAACATAAAAATACCAAGGAAGATAGCAAAGAAACATGGACGAATTGATATGAAAATGATATATAAATATACACTTATCAAATTCCCCCAAACTTAGACTTTGCTAGTCCTCGAGCAACTACGACAATATGAAATAAAACTAAACCGAAACAGAATCAACAAAAAATTAAAAACACACAAATGCTTCATCTTGCAAATAGGCCTCAAAGATTGTACTTAATTATAACCCAAGGAAAACTTCAAAATAGTGCAATTGATCAAGAATTTCATCTCAAAGATTAGTTTCGCTACACTTCAATTCCTTTAGTGTGTGTGTGTAGAGCCATTCTCACCTAATCACTTGTAACCCAGATGAGTTTATGCATAAAAATGAATCATATTTAATATTGAAGATGTGTGTATAAATTAACTCCATAGGCTTGTTTTTCAAGTCACTCTCCACTAATGTAGACATGCACAACACTAAGGATCAAGTAGGACTTTATTAAGCTTGTAACGTTTGGCTTGGGTGAAGTATGATAAAGGATAATAATTTGGCTCAAATCACCCACAAACACATAAATCATTCAAGAATATGTAGAGCTCAACCCTATAACACAACTTCATTTCAATTCACCAGGTTACTCCCCCAAACTTATTTAGAACACTCAATCTTTTTCTTTTTTTTTTTTTTTTTTTTTTTGCAGAAAACAAAAGAAAACTACACCCCCACACTTTGTTGTTTCATTCTTTTTAAGAACATTAAGGGTATAGATCTCTTATCTTCTTCTTTTGTTCTTTTTTTTCTTCTTTTTTTCTTTTTTTTTATTACACTTCCCCTCCCCCACACTTAAACAACACCTTGTCCTCAAAATGTGTAAGTACGTGGACGATTATAAGTATAGATGGCTTTTTTTTTTTTCTTTTTTTTTTTTTTACCAAACATAATAGAACCACTTGCATTGCTCATAACACATTCCAACCTCCTCTAACTTCCCAAAACCATAACATAGCTCAAAATTTAATTGTGAATGATCTACATGCTCATAGGTAAGGGATAAACTGTTTGGAACAAATTCATTTGAGTTTAGGAAATCTTTTAGTGAGTTAACAAAGAAAAAGGCTTACAAAGGCTCAAAGGGGTAACTAGGGATCAATTTCGGTCAAGGTTGGCTATTAAGGCTCAAACGGTCCAAAGATGGCCTAAATCATTTCCCCAATGTTGCACAGCCTAGGATTTCGCCTCGAGTGACCATTAAACAAGTTCTAGAATTCATTGATATCTGAAGAAACATTTAAATTACATAAACTTTCTCTAAGTGAACAAATAACTCAGTGATAATAGCTCAGTGCTCAATGTTGTGCAAGAAATCAAAAGCAAAGCGAAAACCAATAAACATTTCAAGCACACAGATCCATGCATCATTTATCCTTTTCCAAGAGTTATTCTTAATTCAATCATTGCCTTATCATTAGCCATAAAAATGCAAGAGAAGAGGTACGTTGGCAGTGTTAACACATTGAGTCAAAGATTGTATATTTCAACAATCCTTAGACCAGTAGCCCGCAGACTTAAGGTTTCCAGCCTATATACCTTTATTATGAAAGAACAAAACAAGATACAAGACACTTCAAACAAACATGAAATAAACAAACTAAAGATTTATGTCGAGAGAATGCGTTTCAAGGGTTAAAGAAAACCCCATATTCTGCCATTCTCAACTTTTTTTCACAATTTTTTTTAATCGAAACTGATAAAGATAAAAAACACATAACAACTTCTAAATTACATAAAACTAAACTTACTCATAAAATAACAAAGTCCAACAAGCCAGCAAACAAAAACAAGTCAGTTAGAATGGGTCTAAAAAGTTTAGAAGTTAGCTTCCTTATTCAGCCATTATAGATTAAAAGACACTCCAGAATGCGTTTCAAGAGAACTTGAACTTTTTAAGACACCACTATAAAAGCCAAGATTAGAAAATATTACCTGGGGTGAGAGAAAACAACCTGAAAAAAAAAAACTCAACTCAAATAAACACAATAAAGAGAAAGCAAACGAAAATGAAGCAAACCAGCAGATAGAGATTACAGATGGAGGGTTTAATCCAGTTTACGCCTCTTATTGCCTTCTCCAAACCAATCAATCCGAGCTGGTGTTGGATCAGGCGAATAGACGAATTCTTGTAGTTTGTCAATTAACTCACCTGCAGTTGAAGCTGTAACCAGGATTTGCCTTGCTGACGGTGAGATGAAATTTTTTTCTACAGCTTGATCAAGAAAGGACAACAAACCATCGAAAAAATTATTAACATTTAACAAAACCAATGGGTTTCCGATGGATGTTTAGCGTGCCCAAGAGGTGATTTGAAAATCTCTCTAATTGTACCATAACCACGGGCAAAGCTATAAATGCATCAGATTCTGATTCATATGTGCATACGCTCATGCATACTAGACACCTGTAACTCTTCCCCGATTGTGTTGCCTACTATATCTCGTACAGCTAATGGTTTGGGGATAATGCCGAGAACTTTGCTCCCTCCTAGGGATGCAGCTGTTGACACACACCCCATTAATCCAAGACTACCCCCTCCATAAATCAAATGAATACCCCTCTCAGCTAATGCCCTACCAAGATCAAGAGGTGCTGTTGTAAACTCTCCATTTTTACCAAATTGCGATCCGCAAAATACACATATTTTGCAGAATCGCCGAATTGGTGTTTTCTCCATTTCTACAAGTGTTCTAACCTTGTGTAAGACAATGATGCACATTAGGTATTATATTATTCAAGTGCAAGACAGGTTATAAAATGACATTTCAAACTATGCAGCAGGATATATACACACGTAAAACTCTCAAATTTGACACATGGCGACATAATTTCGGTGGGGGTTGCTCGATGCAGATTTATCGCCCCGAGATTTGAAAAAATGAGATATGCTTTCGGCGAGGTCTGACAAAACCTACACACTTGTTCCCAAGTGTGGCATGAAAAATGGAGATAAACTTCGGTGGGTTTGAAAAAACCGCCACATTGGTCTCCCACGTGAACATGACAATTAGAGATATACTTTCGGTGGGAGTTGGACAAAACCGCCACAACTTGTTCTTCCACGTGAGCATGAAAAGTAAAGAGATATACTTTGTCGGAGGTTGACAAAACCTCCACACTTGTCTTCCACGGTGTGCTTATATCATGGGGTAGGTCATTCTGGTTTGTCAAAGAAAACTTGAAATTAAAACAAACAAAATCAACAAACAACAACAACACAAAAACAACATTGATAATCAGATCAAACGAAACAAGAAAAAAAAATTCTACAACAACAACACACATTCAATATACAAGTAGTTGTGATTGTGGCTCACATCTTCCTCTGGTTTTTCGTCCAGTAACGGCTGAAACGCCTTCTATGAGTCGGGGATTTGCTTCCCCTCCAGTTTTCTTATAAACTGGCAAACAGGGTCGTTTTTAGTCAGATTCCCTAGACTATAACACTGCAATTCATCACGAAATTGTGTCCATAGATTAAGAAATTCACGCTGAACAAGTCCACAAGAATGTGACTCAAGAGTTAATAAAACATTATCCAGCGACTCATTACTCAGACCATTCTTAAAAAATGATAGTTTATCTTCTCTATTTGGACACAAAACCTAATGAACGACAGTCAGGTTACAATTCCATCTAGCACATTTATAAACACACTTGTAACCTCTTTGCTCTTCGCCTCTTGGCGTAGTAGCTCTTTCTAGACAGGCATGATTTTGCGAGATTAATGTCGCTCACGGACAATCTCACCTTGGCTTCGATAAAGCATGGATATCTAGCAGGCACATTAAGAGCATCAATTTGCCCAAAGTCTAGTCATCCGTACTTTATAATTTTTAAACACAGCATTTTGAGGAAGTGAAGGGAAATATTTACGAAGGTTCGATAGAAAGATATCAGCATCCATTGAAGAGAAAGAAAGAATTGCACCTGTCTCTTATACACATCTAGATGTGTATAAGAGACAGCCAATAATGCGATTGAGTTTGTTCTTCTCCCAGATATGCACGTTTCAAACCTTCAAACAATGGCTTCAACTCCCGTTTGAATGTTTCCTCAAGCTGTTGCACAACTGAACTCGAAGCACAGAATAATCAAATTAAACACAAGAAAAGAAAAGAAAAGAAAGAAAATAGAGACACATAAAAGAAATAAAAACACAAGAGCACAAATGTACAACGAGATACAAAAACAAACAAACAAAGCACAATAAGACAAAGGCAAAGAGAGATAAAAAACCGTCACTTTATTAAAGCCATGGGAGGAATATCTCGAAACACCCCCAAAAAATTGATTGGTTACTACCTTCTTTCTTTGCTCTTTTATTATGGTTTCAAAAACATTGGGTTGACTCCAATAAGCGCTTGGTTTAACGTCCTCAGCCTGACGTTACTGCCACAACCATCAAGATAAGATGGTCGTAGAGAGGTCCTCCTCGATGTCCTGCATCACTGAATTCTCATAGTAAGGCTTAAACCTGTGCCCATTCACCTTGAATACTTTATCCGTTTTTAAGCTCTTGATTTCCACTGCACCATGGGGAAAAACATTAGTAATAACAAAAGGTCCAACCAATCGAGATCGTAATTTACCTGGAAATAACTTGAGGCGAGAATGAAATAAAAGAACTTTCTGTCCCACTTCAAAATTCTTCCTGGAGATCATTTTATCATGAAATGCCTTAGTTTTCTCCTTGTAAATTCTAGAATTCTCATAGCATCATTTCTAAGTTCTTCCAATTCTTGCAGTTGAAGCTTCCTTTGTTCTCCAGCAGCATCCATCTTTATGTTACAAAGCTTTACTACCCACCATGCTTTATGTTCGAGCTCCACTGGAAGGTGGCATGGCTTACCATAGACTAACCTATACGGAGACATACCAATAGGTGTCTTGTAAGTAGTCCGGTATGCCCAAAGTGCATCATTCAATCGTAGGCTCCAATCTTTTCGATTCGGATTCACTGTTTTCTCGAGAATGGACTTGACTTCTCGATTTGAAACTTCAACTTGACCACTAGTTTGTGGATGATATGCAGTAGACAACTTGTGAGTGATGTTGTATTTCTTGAGCAAGGCTTCAAATGATTGTTGCAGAAGTGTGTCCCTCTATCGCTTATCATGGCTCTTGGTGTTCCAAATCTCGCAAAAATGTTAGATTTCACAAAATCTACAACAACTTTAGAATCATTAGTTCTCGTAGCTTTTGCTTCCACCCATTTAGAACCATAATCCACCGCAAGTATAATGTAAACATTACCAAAAGATGAAGGAAAAGGACCCATGAAATCAATACCCCACACATCAAAAATCTCGACAATAAGTATAGGGGTTTGTGGCATTTGATTTTTGGCACTTAAATTACCTGTCCTTTGACAACGGTCACAAGCTTTGCAAAATAGATATGCATCTTTGAACAATGATGGCCAGTAGAATCCACAATCAAGAACTGTCAGGGCTGTTCTTTTTGGTCCGAAGTGACCGCCACATGCATAAGAATGACAGAAGGTCAAAATTGAATTAAATTCAGATTCAGAAACACACCTTCTTATCACTTGATCAGAACAATGCTTCCATAAGTATGGATCATCCCATATGTAATATTTGGCATTGTTTTTGATCTTGTCTCTTTGAGCTCGAGTCAAGTCATGTGGTAGCTTCTTGGTAACTAAGTAATTAACAATATCTGCACACCAAGGGGCTGCTATATGTAGAGACAGCAATTGTTCATCCGGAAAACTTTCTTGTAATGGTAGTACATCCTCATCATGGACAATGCGACTAAGATGGTCTGCAACTAAGTTTTCACTTCCTTTCTTATCTTTGATCTCCAAGTCAAATTCCTGTAAAAGGAGTATCCACCTGATAAGCCTTGGTTTTGCATCTTTCTTTGTGAGCAAGTACCTCAAAGCTGCATGATCAGAATAAATGGTTACTTTAGTACCAATCAAATAAGATCGAAAATTTTCTAAAGCAAAAATAACCGTTAGCAGCTCTTTCTCAGTGGTAGAATAATTAAGCTGAGCATCATTTAAAGTTCGAGATGCATAGTAAATGGCATGTGGAATTCTGCCAATTCGTTGACCCAAAACGGCACCCACAGCGTAGTCACTTGCATCACACATGATCTCGAATGGATAATCCCAATTCAGAGATTGGATTACTGGAGCTGAAGTCAAGAGGTCCTTTAGTTTCTCGAATGCCTCTTTGCATTTCTCATCAAATTCAAAGGCCACATCATTCTGTAATAATCTGCATAGGGGCAATGCTATCTTCGAGAAATCTTTGATGAATCTACGATAAAAACCTGCATGACCAAAGAAACGATACGAATATCCCGACAAACGTGTGAAGGGTTAAGGAAACATTGGATCTGTCTCTTATACACATCTAGATGTGTATAAGAGACAGACCCTTAGCAGAAATAACATGTCCCAACACTATACCCTGATCTACCATAAAATGACATTTTTCCCAATTCAGAACAAGGTTCGTTTCCATACATCTTTGAAGTATAAGTGTAAGGTTATCAAGGCATTTATCAAAAGCTGTCTCTTATACACATCTAGATGTGTATAAGAGACAGTCTCAACATAATCAGAGAAAATACTTACCATACACCTTTGGAAAGTGGCAGGGGCATTGCAAAGACCGAACGGCATGCGTCGATACGCACATGTACCAAATGGGCATGTAAATGTAGTTTTCTCTTGATCTTCAGGGGCAATGACAATCTGATTATATCCTGAATAGCCATCAAGAAAACAATAATGAGAATGACCTGCTAATCTCTCCAGCATTTGATCAATGAATGGCAAAGGAAAGTGATCCTTGCGAGTTGCAGAATTGAGCTTTCGATAATCAATACAAACTCGCCACCCGGTTTGGATACGAGTGGGAACTAGCTCATTATTGTCATCTTAACCACCGTAACACCAGATTTCTTTGGAACGACTTGGACTGGACTTACCCACTTGCTATCCGAAATTGGATAAATCACACCCACATCTAACAATTTCAGGATTTCTTTCTTGACAACTTCCATCATTGGAGGATTCAACCTCCGCTGTGCTTCTCGAGTGGGCTTGGATCCTTCTTCTAATAAGATACGGTGCATGCATATGGATGGGCTAATACCTTTGATGTCAGCAATTGTCCACCCAATGGCTGTTTTGTGATCTCGAAGCACTCGGATGAGTTTCTCTTCTTGTAATGGTGTAAGGCCCTTTGCTATTATGACTGGCAAAGTATCCTTCTCACCCAAGAATACATACTTCAAATGTTCTGGAAGAGGCTTAAGCTCCACGGTAGGGGCTTTCATCACAGAAGGAAGAATTTTCTCATTAGATAAAGGCAATTCAATGTACGAAACATCATACCTGTTTGTGGTGATAGTTATAGTCTCATCCAAGCTTGCCACAGCTTCCTCCACTTCTTTAGACACATCTATCAACTTTCCTGGTTCTTTGAAACTTTATGTCCTTATGTGTTCACTAATGGCTACTTCCAATTCATCTTTGCGAGTTAATTCAAGAAATTGTTGTGCCAAAGAATCAATGACATCTACTGCAAAAACAGAATGCAAGTCAGTAGGGTATCTCATTGCCTCAAAAATATTGAAGCGAATCACCTCGCCATCAAATTCCATGGTGAGAGTGCCATCATGAACATCAATCTTGGTTCGTGCAGTTTTCAAGAATGGCCTCCCTAAAAGAATCGGTGTCGGATTGGGAGATGTCTCATCCTTCATTTCCAGAACATAGAAGTCTGCTGGAAAAACCAATTGATTTACCTGCACAAGCACATCTTCCACAACTCCTTTGGGATATGCATTAGAACGATCAGCAAGTTGAAGTACAATACCAGTTTTCGCAAGGGGTCCAAGATTCAAAGAAGCATAAATAGAATATGGCATGACATTAATAGATGCCCCTAAATCTAACATAGCTCTTTCAAACTTGGTATTATCAATGGTGCATAGAATGGTGAACGTACCTGGACTTTGCATTTCGGAGGAATTTTTCTTTGCAATACAGCTGAAACATTTTCCCCCACACTTACCTTCTCATTTCCTTTCAACTTCCTCTTGTTGGTGCAGAACTCTTTGAGAAATTTTGCATAACGAGGCACTTGCTTGATAGCATCCAGAAGTGGTATGTTTACCTCGATCTTGCGAAAAGTTTCCAGGATTTCTTGTTCTTGTTCCTCCTTCTTTGATTTTGCAAATCTGCTGGGAAAAGGTGGAGGGTTAACATATGAATGAATGGAAGTTTTAGGATTTACCTTAGAAGTGGATGTTTTGTTCATGGTAGAAGTGGTATCATCCCCTTCATCAATTTGTGATTTCTTTGGTGGAATATCTAATTGTTTCCCACTTCTCAAAGTTACAGCACTAGCATTCTCTATTGGATTGATCACCGGCTGAGAAGGTAATTTTCCTGAGCTTTGACTCTCAAATTTGCTCATGTTAGTGGCCAATTGTCCCATTTGATTTTCCAGTTTTTTGATACTTGCCCTAGTTTCCTGCTGAAATTGCATTGTGTTAGTGGCAAGTGCTTTAACAATATCCTGGAGAGCCATACCTGAATTTTGTGGAGCTGGTTGTGGTGCTGGTTGTGGTTGTGCTTGAAATGGTTGCTGCACCCTTGGTTGATTGAAACCTGGTGGCGATTTGGTATGGCATTTGG
>SNVD02005231.1:0-21617 GCA_013180625.2 Boswellia sacra
ATCTTCTTCTTTTCTTCAAGGTGACCTTTCATCTTCAAGGCGGATTTCCTTCTTGAAGGTGAAAATCAGATTTCCTCTTCAAAATCCCTTCTTGGGGATAGACTTTAATTTCCTTATTCATGGTGAACTTCCTTCTTTAAAAGAGATGCCTTCTTATGGTGGATTCCTTCTTTAAAGCAGATCTTCAAAACGTTTTCCTTGAATTGAATTTCCTTAAAACTGAGCTACCTAACCTAGGCAATCCACATATTTGTGACTGCCTAAGACCAAATTGCTTGATTTAAGCAACTTATGAATCGTGTTATTTCCTTCGAGACTAGTCGGCTTGATCTAGGCCCACTTGCACATCATGCTGCTTCCATTCTACTAGGTATTAGGCCTCTTCCTTTGTGACTGCCCCCAATATTTCGTACCGTATTGTGATTTCTACAAAACTGAGCTAGTTCTGGAGTATATTCCATTTCAAATCATGTATCTTGGAGGAAAATGTTTTATATTTCATGTATGCATGATGTCTATCTTAATAATGTTTTCTAACTATATGCTTCTTGCTTGGACTAGATGAGTCATAAAGAGATTGCTTGTCTAGAGCAAGAGTTCAAGTGCCTTCAGGCTTGGGTTGTCACCTTCTTTGTCTATGATAATGGTGATGGCGATGAGTGAGCACTATCAGCATCAGCTTCTTTCATGTTGATTTCGACACATCCGAAAAAGGATTGTCTCCCAAGTATAGGAGTGTCGAAGTAATAAAACCCGGTGAGACCGGGGTCGATCCACGAGGAAGGGATTTTAAGCGTTACAAATTATAAGCTAAACAAATGTGATATGGATGATTCAAAGAGGTGACATGATAATATCAACAAGTATGTAAGATGGTAGGTGGTATTATCGACCATTCAAATATAAAACAAAAAGCAAGAGGAGGTAAAACCATCCATGGAAATAAGTGGTATAACCAACCATAGTAAATTAAAGAACAATTTCATAAGGTGGTAGAACCTACCATAGTAAATAAAATAAAAAGTTTATAAACAATAGAATAATTAAAATACAAGAGGAATTAACACAATAATAATAAAAGCTAAGGTTAGGGGATCCGCCCTCGATATTTCGAATAAGGATAAACAACCCGTTTTAGTTATATGAATTATATTTGCTTCGTTACCAACATTTATACCACTTCTTGTAAATGGGTTCAAGCATCCAATGTGCCAATCATCATATGTCTACAACAAATCAAGGTTCCTAACTAGATTTGTGTCGGTAAGGAGGAACCATACATCATCTAGAAAGGATCCAAGCATTTGATGTGCCAAGGATTGTCGACAATGGATCCAGACCTCCACTTTACGAGTGGTGTCAAGATTGATTAAGAAATTAAATATAAATCATATTGAATAAACATTAGAAGATTAAGATTATTAAGCACATATTAAGGGTTAGAGAATCCTTATTCTCATATCAAGGGTTTCACCCTTTCACCTTAGCAAAAGAGAAATTAGAATAACATTATAATAGAAAGAAAATAAAATGTAAGAAAAAGAAAATTCATTAATAACATAAACATACAAAACACAATACAAGATCCTAGCCAAAGCCAAAATGTTCCAGCCAAAGCCAAGATGCCGTCATGGGTCACAAGACACCTCTATTTATAGATATATCCAGGGACAAACTTGTCAAATTATAAGGGCATAATTGTCAAATATTAGTTGTAAATATCTTTGACAATTGGGATCATTAGGCACCGAATTTGACCATCATTTTGACATTGAAATATTGAGAATTTTAATCACATGTCTTCATGAAAGTTGTAGATATTTCTCTCAGATTTCTATAACATATTGATTTGCACAATTTGGATACGTATTGTGAGAGATACGGTTCAAATACTGAGGCCTGGTCAGACTGGGCCGAGACTGTAGATGGGTTCACTTCAAGCCCAATTTTGGTCCACTAAGAGCCCGAATTTGATGATGCTTGTGAAATGCAATCTTGTAGACAATTTAATCAGCTTTCCAAAACATTAAGAATTGTATCATTCTGATCTATAAATAGAGAGTTATACCCATTTTACCAAACCTGTAACAAAACCAAAATTAAGAGAAATTAATTCCAAAGATGCAAATGCTACAAATATGCTTAAGTTGAGGAATTTAATAACACTATTAATGCAATATGATGAAATAAACTCTTATTAAACATGCATATTTAAGTGTTCATCACACCCCCAACTAGCTTATTGCTAGTCCCTAGCAATTAAAGCGTTATTATTTAGAAGTGATTTATAGAATTTTACATCCAAGGTGGTCATTATTGCACTCTCCTTGATTTTATCCAAATAAACAAATTCTCAACCAATTATTATTATTATTATTATTATTATTTTTTATGACTCATGAACCCTTCAGTCAAGATATCAATAAACCTCCTTTTTGTGCTCAGTCAACACATGACTATGGGGCTTATTAGAAAGAAGCCATATCGGTTCTAATATTTGTTAGGGCTAACAACTTTAGGTAGGGGACATTCATTTATTTTATATATATATGTGTTGTTTTTTTTTTGAAAGAATGCATCTTTAACCCATGTAGCGAGCCTTAGGCTAATGGCTCCTAGACCAGTTGGCCTTAGGGCATTAGGTGTTAAGACACCCCTTCGAGCTTAACGACTCGGGTTGTCGATACTTTATTTTTGCTTAGAAACTTATGGATAGTGCAATGTTCAATCCCATTAAGCTTTCTCCTTAATCCATGTAGCGAGCTTTGGGCCAATAGCTCCCAAACCAGTTAGTCTTAGGGTATTAGGTGTTAAGGCACCCCTAGGGCTTAATTGCTCGAATTAAGGAGGCTACGAGACCAAACTTTATCCACAATTGCTATTTTTTTCTTCTTTTTTCTTTTTTTTTGCTTTTTTTTTTTTTAACTTTCCCCTTCCTTTGTGTTGTTATCCTAAACAAAACAAAAGACTCAAATATTACAACATTTCATTTTGCCACCCACAATCATGCATCAAGGTATGTGTGTGTGTGTGAAGAAAGGCTCATGAATACTTGCTTAATGAGTACATAAGCACACAATTTTTTTTTTATTTAATGATAAGGTTATGAGAGTTCATAGATTTGAATAATTCAAAGTGAAATGAATAAGACTTCCTTGTTATAAAATTCAAAAATCAAGTCTAAATAATATCAAGTTAGCTAAAATGAGTTCAGAAGATCAAAATAAAATGACAAATTGGTTAGAATGGGTTTCAAGAGTTCAAACTGACCCTCCATACTCTGTCATTCCTGACCCAGAATGCGTCTCAAGAGGATTTGAACTCCTTACACCGCACTCTGAATCTAATTACTAACTCGCTTTTTTTTTTTTTTTTTTGCAAGAAAAAAATAAAATTTCAAGACACACTTATGTCTACTATCCTTCCCCCCCCCAACCAAATGAAACATTGTCCTCAATGTTTAAATGTAGAGAGATAAAGTATAGGAGACATTACCTGAAGCTTCTGTTATTCAAGAGAGATGACCTGAAAGACTCATAAATAACATGCTAAAAATAAAATAAATAAAAGACCAAAAATTACAAACGGAGATTCAGATCCATTTGCACTTTTTGTTTTGGCCCTCCTGCCCAATTAATTTGAGTACTAGCTGGGTCAGGTTCATACTCAACCTTCTTGTAATTTGTCAAGTAACTCACCAGCAGAATGGCAGAAACAAGGGATTTTTTCTCGCCAATGTGGTGAACATTTTGTTCTACAGCTGCATCAACAAAACTTATTAAAGATCAAGAAATGTTAACTTTTCAAACACACCTATGGGTTTTTGATGGAGATTCAGTTGGGCCCAAGGGCAATTTGAAAAATTTCTTCAAGAGTGCCAAAGCCACCTGGTAAAGCAATAAAGGCATCTGAATTGATGAGCATATGTGCCATGCGTTCATGCATAGAGGAGACCTGTAACTCCTTCCCACCCGTTTTTCCAACAATGCTTTCTACAGCCAAAGCTTTAGGAATAACTCCTAACACTTGACTACCTCCTACATGTGCAGCTGTTGATACGCAACCCATTAACCCGAGGCTACCTCCCCCATAATCCACATGAATCTTTCTTTCAGCCAGTAGCCTACCAAGATAATTCGCTACTTCTACGAACTCTTCACTTTTACCTGGTCGAGATCAACAGAATACACATATCCTTTGGATTCGACGTTTTGAAGTTCCCTCCATGTCTATGTAACTCTCTAACTATGTGTGAAGAAGAGAACAAGACATGTGGTATTTATGGAGTGGAAAAAGGTATGCTAATGATGATATCTATCTAGGTAGCTCGATTGTTTGTTGAAAAGTTGACAATAATGCAAAAAAAGGTCAAAAGATGATGAAATAAGACACCATAAGTCAAACAAAAGATACAAATTCAAAAATGACAGCAATGAGGTATTAAAATTCAAAAATGATGGCACGCATGCATATGTACGGGTAGTTGTGACTGTGGCTCACATCTTCCTCTGGTTTTACGTCCAGAAACGGCTTAAACACCTTCTATGAGTTGGGGATATGCTTCCCATCCAGTTTTCTTATAAACTGGCAAACAGGATCGTTTTGAGTCAGATTCCCAAGACTATAGCGTTCCTGCTCATCTCGGAATTGTGTCAACAAATTAAAAATTTCACGCTGCACAAGTCCACAAGAATGCGTCTCAAGAGTCGTTCGGATATCATCCAAAGACTCCTTACTCAGTCCATTCTTGATGAACTGTAGTTTATCGTCTCGATTGTTAGACAAATATCCCAAGGAGCGGCAACGCTGGTTACAAGTCCATCTTGCACATCTGGGACAAACTTGTAACCTTTTCGCTCTTCGCTTTTTGGCATAAGAGCTTTTTCCCAAACCCTGGCGATATGGGAAACAAGTATTATTGAAACTCACAAGAGAATCGAACCTTGCTTCACTTAACCATCTTAAATCAGCAGTAATACCTTACGCATCAACAACCTTAGTCTTTTCTGCACCTGAGCTTTATACATTTTAAGCAATCTTTTGAGGAAGAGAGGGAAAATGTTTGTGCAATTTTGAGAGAATGGTATCCATGTGAAGAAAATGAGAGAGAAGAAAAGAAAATGGATGCAAGGTGAGCAACAGTTTTTAGGGAACTGAAAAACTGACTTTAAAAGCCACGGAGTACCGTATCCGCCACTTGACCGGGAAATAAAATAAAAACACACAACTAAAATAAATGCACACAAAATAAAATAAAACAAACTAGAAATGATAGCAAGAATCAAGAATAAAAATAAAAATGAAAATATGGCATAGATGGATAAAATTTGATCAATCATTATAAAGAAATGCAAAAAGAGGAATCTCTTCGAAAGTGATTTACCACGGTCAAAATATGCCATTGAGGTGGTACCTTTCTTTTTCCTTTATTTGTGAGAATGAAAGAGATTACCACTATCTGAGTTTGTTTGTCCTTAAAGCATGCATTATTGAGTGTGCATGTTTCTTCCTGCCTTTTGACACATCCGAAAAAGGATTGTCTCCCAAGTATAGGAGTGTCGAAGTAATAAAACCCGGTGAGACCGGGGTCGATCCACGAGGAAGGGAATTTAAGCGTTACAAATTATAAGCTAAATAAATGTAATATGGATGATTCAAAGAGGTGACATGATAATATCAACAAGTATGTAAGATGGTAGGTGGTATTACCGACCATTCAAATATAAAACCAAAAGCAAGAGGAGGTAAAACCATCCATGGAAATAGGTGGTATAACCAAACTTAGTAAATTAAAGAACAATTTCATAAGGTGGTAGAACCTACCATAGTAAATAAAATAAAAAGTTCATAAACAATAGAATAATTAAAATACAAGAGGAATTAACACAATAACAATGACGGCTAAGGTTAGGGGATCCGCCCTTGATATTTCAAATAAGGATAATTAACCCATTTTAGTTATATGAATTATATTTGTTTCGTTACCAATATTTATACCACTTCTTGTAAATGGGTTCAAGCATCCATGTGGCCATCAACATATTCTACAACAAATCAAGGTTCCTAACTAGATTCGTGTCTGTGAGGGGAAAACCATACACCATCTAGAAAGGATCCAAGCATTTGATGTGCCAAGGATTGTCGACAATGGATCAAGACCTCCACTTTACGAGTGGTGTCAAGATTGATTAAGAAAAATTAAATATAAATCATATTGAATAAACATTATAAGATTAAGATTATTAAGCACATATTAAGGGTTAGAGAATCCTTATTCTCATATCAAGGGTTTTCACCCTTTCACCTTAGCAAAAGAGAAATTAGAAGAACATTATAATAAAAAGAAAATAAAATGCAAGAAAAAGGAAATTCATTAATAACATAAACACACAAAACACAAATACAAGATCCTAGCCAAGCCAAAATGTTCCAGCCACGGCCAAGATGCCCTAATGGGTCACAAGGCACCTCTATTTATAGATACATCCAGGGGCAAACTTGTCAAATTACAAGGGCATAATTGTCAAATATTAGTTGTTAATATCTTTGACAATTGGGATCATTAGGCACCGACTTTGACCATCACTTTTGACATTGAAATATTGAGAATTTTAATCACATGTCTTCATGAAAGTTTTTGATATTTCTCTCAGATTTCTAGAACATATTGATTTGCACAATTTGGATACGTATTTTGAGAGATACGTCCAAATAATGAGGCCTGGTCAGACTGTGCCGAGACTATAGATGGGTTCATTTCAAGCCCAATTTTGGTCTACTAAGAGCCCGAATTTGATGATGCTTGTGAAATGCAATCTTGTATACAATTGAATCAGCTTTCAAAACATTAAGAATTGCACCATTCTGATCTATAAATAGAGAGTTATGCCCATTTTACCGAACCTGTAACAAAACCAAATTTAAGATAAATTAATTCCAAAGATGCAAATGCTACAAATATGCTTAAGTTGAGGAATTTAATGACACTATTAATGCAATCTGATGAACTAAACTCTTATTAAACATGCATATTTGAGTGTTCAGCACACCCCCCAACTAGCTTATTGCTAGTCCCTAGCAATTAAAGCGTTATATTTAGAAGTGATTTATAGAATTTTTACTCCAAGGTGGTCATTATTGCACTCTCTTTGATTTTATCCAAATAAACAAACTCTCAACTGATTTTTTTTTTAAATGACTCATGTACCCTTCAGTCACGATATCCACAAACCTTCTTTTGTGCTCAGTTGACACATGACTATGGGGCTTATTAGAAATAAGCCATATCGGTTCTAGTATTTGTTAAGGCTAACAACCTTAGGTAGGGGATATTCATTCATTTTATACATTTTTTTTTCTTTTTTTTTTCTTTTTTTTTTTTTTGAAAGAATGCATCTTTAACCCATGTAGCGAGCCTTAGGCTAATGACTCCCAGACCAGTTGGCCTTAGGGCACTAGGTGTTAAGACACCCCTACGAGCTTAACGACTCGGGTTGCGGATGCTTTATTTTTACTTAGAATTTGTGGATAGTGCAATGTTCGATCCCATTAAGCTTTCTCCTTAATCCATGTAGTGAGCTTTGGGCCAATAGCTCCCAAACCAGTTGGTCTTAGGGTATTAGGTGTTGAGGCACCCCTCGGGCTTAATTGCTCGAATTAAGGAGGCTACGAGACCAAACTTATCCACAATTGCTCTCTTCTTTTTTTTTTTTTACTTTTTCTTCACTTTTTCTCTTTTTCTTTTTCTCTTTTTTTTTTTAACTTTCCCTTTCCTTTGTGTTGTTATCCTAAACAAAACAAAAGAACTCAAATATTACAACATTTCATTTCGCCACCCACAATCATGCATCAATGTATGTGTGTGTGTGAAGAAAGATTCATAGATACTTGCTTAATGAGTACATGAGCACACAATTTATTAAATGATAAGGTTGTGAGAGTTCATAGATTTGAATGATTCAAAGTGAAATGAATAAGACTTCCTTGTTATAAAATTCAAAAATCAAGTCTAAATAATATCAAGTTAGCTAAAATAAGTTCATAAGATCAAAATAAAATGACAAATTGGTTAGAATGGGTTTCAAGAGTTCAAACTGGCCCTCCATACTCTGCCATTCCTGACCAGAATGCGTCTCAAGAGGATTTGAACTCCTTACACCGCACTCTGAATCTAATTACTAACTCGCTTTTTTTTTTTTTGCAAGAAAAAGAAAATTCAAGACACACTTATGTCTACTATCCTTCCCCCCCAACCAAATGAAACATTGTCCTCAATGTTTAAATGTAGAGAGATAAAGTATAGGAGACATTACCTGAAGCTTCTTTATTTAAGAGAGACGACCTGAAAGACTCATAAAAGACAATGCTAAAAATAAAAATAAAATAAGGACAAGAAAAAATTATAAACGGAGATTCAGATCCAATTTGCACTTTTTATTTTGCCCTCCTGACCAGTTAATTTGAGTACTAGCTGGGTCAGGTTTGTACTCTACTGCTTGTAATTTGTCAAGTAACTCACCAGCAGAAGTGGCAGAAACAAGGATCTGTCTCGCCCAATGAGGGATAAAATTTTGTTCTACAGCTGCATCAACAAAAGTTATCAAAGGATCAAAGAAATTTTTAACATTCAACAAACCTATGGGTTTTTGATGGAGATTCAGTTGGGCCGAAGAGGCGATTTGAAAAATTTCTTCAAAAGTACCAAAGCCACCTGGTAAAGCAATAAAGGCATCAGAATTGATGAGCATATGTGCCATTCGTTCATGCATAGAGGAGACTTGTAACTCCGTCCCAACCGTTTTTCCAACGATGCTTTCTACAGCCAAAGCTCTAGGAATAACTCCTAAAACTTGACTACCTCCTACATGTGCAGCTGTTGACACACAACCCATTAACCCGAGGCTACCTCCCCCATAAACCACATGAATCTTTCTTTCAGCCAGTAGTCTACCAAGATAATTTGCTGCCTCAACAAACTCTACACTTTTACCTGGTCGAGATCCACAGAATACACATACCTTTTGGATTCGACGTTTTGAAGTTCCCTCCATGTCTATGCAACTCTCTAACTATGTGTGAAGAAGAGAACAAGAGATGTGGTATTTATGGAGTGCAACAAGGGTATGCTAATGATGACATCTAAATAGGTAGCTCGGCTGCTTGTTGAAAAATTTGACAATTATGCATAGAAATTCAAAAAAAGACGATGAAATAAGACACCATAAGTCAAAAAAAAAAAGATACAAATTCAAAAATGACAGCAATGAGGTATTAAAATTCAAAAATGATGGCACGCATGCATATGTACAGGTAGTTATGACTGTGGCTCAAATCTTCATCTGGTTTTACGTCCAGAAACGGCTTAAACACCTTCTATGAGTTGGGGATATGCTTCCCATCCAGTTTTCCTATAAACTGGCAAACAGGGTCGTTTTGAGTTAGATTCCCAAGACTATAGCGTTCCTGCTCATCTCGGAATTGTGTCCACAATTTAAAAATTTTACGCTGCACAAGTCCATAAGAATGCGTCTCAAGAGTCATTCGGATATCATCCAAAGACTCCCTACTCAGTCCATTCTTGATGAACTGTAGTTTATCCTCTCGATTATTAGACAAATATCCAAGGAGCGGCAACGCTGGTTACAAGTCCATCTTGCACATTTGGGACAAACTTGTAACCTTTTCGCTCTTCGCTTTTTGGCGTAAGAGCTTTTTCCCATACCTGGCATGTGAGAAACGAGATTATCTGAAAATTCACAAGAAAATCGGACCTTGGCTTCAATTAACCATCTTAAATCAGTAGGAATACCCTTAAGCATCAACAACCTTAGTCTTTCTACGCGAGCTTTATAAATTTTAAGCAAATCATTGTGAGGAAGAGAAGGAAAATGTTTGTGCAATTTTGAGAGAATGGTATCCATGTGAAGAAAATGAGAGAGAAGAAAAGAAAATGGATGCAAGGTGAGCAACAGTTTTTAGGGAACTGAAAAACCGACTTTAAAAGCCACGGAGTACCGTATCCGCCACTTGACCGGGAAAATCAATCATTAAAAAGGATCAATTAAAGCAATGGACTCTTCGTTTTGGTCAAAATTTTCAAAGAATGGTTTTAACCGTTGTCCATTAACTTTAAACACATTACCATTCTTTGGGTTCTCAATTTCAACTGCTCCATGAGGGAAAAAATTTTTAACAATGAAAGGCCCAGTCCAACGAGACCGAAGTTTACCAGGAAACAAATGCAATCTTGAATCATACAAAAGAACTTTTTGTGAAGGCTCAAAAGTTTTTCTAACAATGGATTTGTCATGAAAAACCTTCATTTTTTCTTTGTAGATTTTAGAATTTTCATAAGCCTCATTCCTGATTTCTTCAAGTTCACTCAGTTGGAGTTTCGTAACTTGCAAGCATCATTCAAGTTTGTGTTAAATGTTTTAATGGCCCAATGAGCTTTATGTTCAATTTCCACTGGCAAGTGACAAGGTTTTCGTAGACTAATCTATAAGAGAACATTCCCAATGATGTTTTAAAAGCAGTTCGGTAAGACCAAAGTGCATCACTAAGTCTTAAAGACCAATCTTTACGATTTGGGTTAACCGTTTTTTCTAGGATCTGTTTTATCTCCCTATTAGCTAATTCAACTTGTCCACTTGTTTGTGGGTGATAAGGTGTAGAAATTTTATGGGTTATTCCATATTTCTTCATTAAAGTTTCAAATGGTTTGTTACAAAAATGTGTACCCCCATCACTAATAATGGCTCGAGGTATTCCAAATCTACACAAGATATTCTCTTTCAAGAATTTGATAACTGTTTTGTGGTCATTGTTTCGACATGGAATTGCCTCGACCCATTTTGAAACATAGTCTACTGCAACAAGGATATACACAAATCCAAATGACGGTGGAAAGGGTCACATAAAATCAATACCCCAACAATCAAAGATTTCAACAACAAGAATGGGATTCAAAGGCATCATGTTTCTTTTTGAAATGGATCCCAACTTTTGACAATTTTCACACGTTTTGCAAAATGCATGTGCATCTTTGAATAAGGTGGGCCAATAAAATCCACATTGCAAGATTTTAGCAGCTGTTTTTCTAGATGAAAAATGTCCTCCACATGCTTCAGAATGACAAAAATTAATGACACTACTTACCTCATTGTCGGATATGCATCTTCTTATTATTTGATCTGGACAATATTTGAAAAGATACGAATCATCCCAGTAAAAATTTTTCACCTCGGTTAAAAATTTTCTTTTGTCTTGAGCATTCCAATGAGGTGGCATTTTCCCTGTCGCAAGAAAATTTACAATGTTAGCAAACCACGGTACAGTAGCAACGGAAAATAAAAATTCATCAGGAAAAGAATCATTGATAGGTGAAGTTTCAATTAATGTCTCTGTCGTTAATCTTGAAAGATGATCTGCAACGACATTTTCGGCTCCTTTTTTATCCTTTATTGTGATGTTGAATTCTTGGAGCAATAAGATTCACCGTATCAATCTAGGTTTTGCATCTTGTTTAGACATTAAATATCTCACAGTTGCATGGTCAGTGTAAACAATTGTGGGAGAACCAATTAAATAAGAACGAAATTTGTCCAATGCAAATACTACTGCAAGTAGTTCTTTTTCCGTTGTTGTGTAATTCATTTGCGCATCATTTAAAGTCCTACTTGCATAGTATATGACATAAGGCTTACCTTCTTTTCTTTGTCCTAAGACAGCACCAAGGGCATAGTCACTTGCATCACACATCAGTTTAAAAGGCAAGGACCGATCAAGAGATTGCATAATTGGAGCAGTTGTTAAAAGTCCAATTAATGTATCAAAGGCAATTTGACATTCTTGAGTCCATTCAAAGGAAGTATCTTTTATTAAGAGGTTACAAAGAGGTTTTGATATAGCACTGAAATTTCTTATGAACCTCCTATAAAATCCAGCATGCCCTAAGAATGAACGAACCTCTTTGACTGTTTTTGGTGGAGGCAAATGGGAATTAATTCCACTTTTGCTTTGTCCACTTCAATTCCCTTAGAAGACACCACATGGCCTAAGACAATTCCCGAAGTGACCATATAATGGCATTTTTCCCAATTCAAAATAAGACCTTTTTCCACACACCTTTTTATGACTTTTTCTAAATTTTCAAGACAATTATCAAAAGAGTTTCCAAAGACAGTTAAATCATCCATGAAAACTTCTAAACAATGCTCAACCATGTCACTGAAAATGCTTAGCATGCATCTTTGAAAAGTGGCTGGGGCATTACAAAGTCCAAAAGGCATTCTCCTAAATGCAAAAGTGCCGAAAGGGCACGTGAATGTGGTCTTTTCTTGATCTTCAAGTGCAATGGAAATTTGGTAATAGCCTGAGTATCCATCAAGAAAGCAGTAGTAGGGGTGTCCTGCTACTCTTTCAAGAATTTGTTCAAGGAAAGGTAAGGGAAAATGGTCTTTTCTAGTGACAGCATTTAATTTTCTATAATCAATGCACATCCTCCAACTTGATGAGACTCGAGTTGGCAATGATTCCCCCTTTTCATTTGTAACTACTGTAATGCCAGATTTCTTAGGTACTACTTGTGTAGGGCTTACCCACTTACTATCCGAAATAGGGTATATAATTCCCACATCAAGTAGTTTGAGAGCTTCAGCCCTAATGATCTCTTTCATGTGGGGATTTAATCTCCTTTGAGGTTGTTGGGATGTTTTGGCATTTTCTTCTAAATGTATTCTATGTGTGCAAATTAAAGGGTTAATGCCTTTTATATCTTTTAAAGTCCATCCGATTGCATTTTTATGCCTTTTAAGCACTTCTATCAACTTATCTTGTTGCTCGCATGTGAGGGATGAAGAAATTACCACCGGATATGTCTGATTCTCCCCAAGATATGCATATTTCAGTCCTTCAGGTAAAGGCTTCAGTTCTAACTTGGGAGATTCCTCTTCCTTGCTTTCATTCATTTGCCCCAATTCTTCAAATCTTGATTTTGAGTCTTTTTCCATCACCTGTGCACAATCCAATAAAGAACATAAATTAGAAAGATCAGACTCTAATTCTATACTTGATTCTAATGAATTCACTAGACAAGTTTCCAAAGGGTCAGAAGAACTCCCTTTTTGGATGTGATCTTCCACAATAGATTCAATTACATTGGCCTCATCAATTTCATCTTCTTCTTCATTTGGTTGTTTGCACATATTAAAAACATTAAGTTCCAAAGTCATGTTCCCAAATGATAGCTTCATGACTCCATTCCTGCAATTAATCAAAGCATTAGAAGTAGCTAGAAATGGACGCCCTAAAATAACAGGAATTGAATTGCTTACTTCCACTGGTTGTGTGTCCAAGACGATAAAATCTACTGGATAAATGAATTTATCAACTTGAACTAACACATCTTCTACTACTCCTCTTGGCACTTTAATTGATCTATCAGCAAGCAAAAGAGTCACAGAAGTCGGTTTTAACTCACCTAGATTGAGTTTCTGAAAAACCGAATATGGAAGCAAATTCACACTAGCACCAAGATCAAGTAAAGCTTGTTCAATTTTATGGTCTCTAATAACACACGAAATTGTAGGACAACCTGGATCCTTATATTTCACTGTATTATTATTTTGAAGAATAGCACTTACTTGTTCGGCTAGAAAGGCCTTCCTTTTCACATTCAGTTTTCATTTCACAGTGCACAAATCTTTCAAAAATTTTGCATAAGAAGGTACCTGTTTGATCACATCAAGCAAGGGAATGTTGACCTTTACCTGTTTGAAATTTCAAAGATTTCAGAATTGTGAGTTGACTTCTTTTGTGTAGCTAATGCTTGTGGAAATGGAGGCACAGATGAGGATTTGGTTTCCTCTTCGCTAGGTGTTGGTTTGGCAACCTCTTCCTGCCCTTTAGAGATTGATTCTTCTTCTTTCTCACAAGGGTTAGGAATATGTTTTTCAACAACCTTACCATTGCGAAGAGTCATGACTGACTTAGCTTGGTCAAAATAATGGTTATTTGAACTCCCTGCATTTGAGTTAGATTGATCTTTGGGGTTTTGCAATGTTTGAGAAGGAAATTTTTCCTTCTCTTGGATGCTAAATGTAGATGCAAATTTTGCAAGAGTTTCTGACAAATTTGCTAATGTTTGAGAAGTTTGACTATTGAAAGTCTCTTGCTTTGCAATGAATGAATGCAATGTTTCTTCAAGGTCATTCCTAGGAGGAGGAACATATGCATGATCATGAGAATTTTGAAAATTTTGTCTTGTTTGAAAAGGAACTTGTGAAGATTGTGCATGATTGTCATTTTTCCAACTAAAATTTGGGTGATTTCTCCAACCAGGGTTGTAGGTTTGTGAATATGGATTGTGATTTGGCTTTTTGAAAGTGTTCAAGGCATTGGCTTCTTCATGGAGACATTCCCTAAAGGCAGGCAAAGTTGGGCAATCATCAGTAGAATGGTCATTGTCATCACAAATGTTATAGACATTTTCTTGAATAGATTTCAATTAACCACTCTTTTTCATCTCTAAAGCCTCGACTTTTCTAGCTGGGGATGCAAATTTGGCTTGAAGGTCATGGTCTTCCCTAAGGTTGTAAATGCCTCTATTGGATGTCGAGGTTGGGGCCTTGCTTGGTACCTCATAGGTGCCATCAGTGTCCCAATTTTGTGCCTTTTCAGCCAAGGAATCTAGGAAGTCAAGTGCTTCCTCAGGGTCTTTTTCTTTAAATTCTCCATTACACATTAATTCTACTAGTTGCCTATCTTGAGGTGTTAACCCTTCATAGAAGTGTGCAACTATTCTCCAAGTTTCAAAACCATGGTGAGGACAGGTATTTAGTAGTTCCTTATACCTATCCCAACATTGGTAAAGGGTTTCCCCTTGTTTTTTAGAGAAATCAAAAATTTGTCTTTTAAGAGAATTTGTTCTATGGGTAGGAAAAATTTTTTTCAAAAATTGTTGTTTCATCTCATCCCATGAACTAATGGAATTCGACCTCAAATTTTGTAGCCATGTCCTAGCTTTATCTTTTAGAGAAAAAGGAAAAAACTTTAATCTAATGGTGTTTATGCTACAATTTGGGTCAGTGTAGGAGCTACATACCTTTTCAAAGATTTTCAAGTGCGAATATGGGTTCTCCATGTCAAGGCCATGAAAGGTGGGTAGAAGTCGAACAAAACTTGGCTTGAAATTGAAATGGATTGAATCTGGAGGAGAAACTACACAAGATGGTGCACTAGTCCTTACCGGATTCATGTAGTCTCTGAGGGTTCTTCGTTGGTTTTGATCATTTTGTTGCGAACGGTTGTCCCCTTCATCCGTGAATATTTCTTCATGATTGTTGGCCATGGTTTCTAAGGAAGATGATGTTTTTCTAACAAGTCTACCACTAGATGTTCGTGACCAAATTTTCATGCAAAGAAGAGAGAAGAAAAAAAAAAGAAAAGATGAACACACAAGAAAAGGAATTAAGATCTAAGATGAGAAAAGAGAACACTTACAATTTTGCACGCCAATTTTTACCTTCCCCGGCAACTGCGCCAAAAACTTGACACATCCGAAAAAGGATTGTCTCCCAAGTATAGGAGTGTCGAAGTAATAAAACCCGGTGAGACCGGGGTCGATCCACGAGGAAGGGAATTTAAACGTTACAAATTATAAGCTAAACAAATGTGATATGGATGATTCAAAGAGGTGACATGATAATATCAACAAGTATGTAAGATGGTAGGTGGTATTACCGACCATTCAAATATAAACAAAAAGCAAGAGGAGGTAAAACCATCCATGGAAATAGGTGGTATAACCAACCATAGTAAATTAAAGAACAATTTCATAAGGTGGTAGAACCTACCATAGTAAATAAAATAAAAATTTCATAAACAATAGAATAATTAAAATACAAAAGGAATTAACACAATAACAACTGTCTCTTATACACATCTAGATGTGTATAAGAGACAGGGAATTAACACAATAACAATGAAGGCTAAGGTTAGGGGATCCGCCCTTGATATTTCAAATAAGGATAATTAACCCATTTTAGTTATTTGAATTATATTTGTTTCATTACCAATATTTATACCACTTCTTGTAAATGGGTTCAAGCATCCAATGTGCCAATCATCATATGTCTACACAAAATCAAGGTTCCTAACTAGATTCGTGTCGGTAAGGAAGAACCATACATCATCTAGAAAGGATCCAAGCATTTGATGTGCCAAGGATTGTCGACAATGGATCAAGACCTCCACTTACGAGTGGTGTCAAGATTGATTAAGAAATTAAATATAAATCATATTGAGTAAAAATTATAAGATTAAGATTATTAAGCACATATTAAGGGTTAGAGAATCCTTATTCTCATATCAAGGGTTTCACCCTTTCACCTTAGCAAAGAGAAATTAGAAGAACATTATAATAGAAAGAAAATAAAATGTAAGAAAAAGGAAATTCATTAATAGCATAAACACACAAAACACAATACAAGATCCTAGCCAAAGCCAAAATGTTCCAGCCAAGGCCAAGATGCCCTAATGGGTCACAAGGCACCTCTATTTATAGATATATCCAGGGGAAAACTTGTCAAATTACAAGGGCATAATTGTCAAATATTAGTTGTAAATATCTTTGACAATTGGGATCATTAGGCACCGACTTTGACCATCAATTTTTGACATCGAAATGTTGTGAATTTTAATCACATGTCTTCATGAAAGTTGTAGATATTTCTCTCAGCTTTCTAGAAAATATTGATTTGCACAATTTGGATACGTATTTTGAGAGATACGGTCCAAATACTGAGGCCTGGTCAGACTGGGCCGAGACTGTAGATGGGTTCAATTCAAGCCCAATTTTGGTCCACTAAGAGCCCGAATTTGATGATTCTTGTGAAATGCAATCTTGTAGACAATTAAATCAGCTTTCCAAACATTAAGAATTGCACCATTCTGATCTATAAATAGAGAGTTATGCCCATTTTACCGAACCTGTAACAAAACCAAAATTAAGAGAAATTAATTCCAAAGATGCAAATGCTACAAATATGCTTAAGTTGAGGAATTTAATGACACTATTAATGCAATATAATGAACTAAACTCTTATTAAACATGCATATTTAAGTGTTCATCATCCATCGTGCACATTTGTGACAAACTTGTAACCTTTTCGCTCTTCACTTTTTGGCATAAGAGCTTTTTCCCAAACCTGGCATGTGAGATACAAGATTGTCTGAAAATTGACAAGAAAATTAAACCTTGGCTTCAATTAACCATCTTAAATCAGCAGGAATGCCCTTGCACATCAACATCCTTAGTCTTACTACCCGAGCTTTGTAAATTTTAAGCAAATCATTTTGAGGAAGAGAAGGAAAATGTGTGTGCAAATTTGAGAGAATGATATCCATGTGAAGAAAATGAGAGAGAAGAAAAGAAAATGAATGCAAGGTGAGCAATAGTTTTTAGGGAACTGAAAAACTGACTTTAAAAGCCACGAAGTACCTTATCTGCCACTTGACCGGGAAATAAAAGACAAACACACAACTAAAATAAAAGCACACAAAATCAAATAAAAACAAACTAGAAATGATAGCAAAAATCAAGAATAAAAATAAAAATGAAAATGAAAATATGACACAAACGAATAAAATTTGATTAAAAGGGCGAAATAGGAATCTTTTCGAAAGTAATTTACCACGATTAAAAATATGCTAATGAGGTGGTACCTCTCTTTTTCCTTTATTTGTGAGAATGAAAGAGATTACCACTAGTTAAGTTTGTTTGTCCTTGAGGCATGCATTCTTGAATGTGGATGTTTCTTCCTGCCTTTTTTCGAAACATGGCTCCCAACTCTTAATCTCCTTCACCTGTACAGAATTAAGTAATGAGAATTCTTTAGAAGTAATGGGCACTAGTTGCATACTTGATTCAAATGAACTAGTTAACCCGATATCTATGGAGTTGAAAAATTTTCATTTTGGATATAATCTTCCACATTAGTTTTAGTCTTATTAGCTTCCTCATTTTCATCATGCTCGAAAAATTCATTAGTGTCAAAATTTTGGTTAAATTCCTTTGCATGAAGACATGAGTGCATAAGTGAGGATTAGGTCTTTTCCTTGTTAGGTATAAGTTTATTAACCTCTTCCTTACCCTTTAGGATTGATTCATCATCTTTCTCATAAGGGTTAGGAATATGTTCTTGATTAACCTTCCCATCATGAAGAGTACTTACCGAATCTTCATGAAGAGCACTTACTGAATCTTCATCTAGATATTGGCCACTTGGATTACTCACATGTGGATTGATAAGGTTTGGCTCGAGTTGAGATGGAAACTCACCTTTCTCATGAATACCGAGTGCAAATGCAAGTTTTTCAAAAGCATCATTCAAGTTCGCTATAGTCGAAGCAGTTTGACTATTAAAAGCCTCTTGCTTTGTAACAAATGAATACATTGTCTCTTTAAAGTCATTTCTAGGAGGAGGAGCATATACATGATCGTGAGAATTTTGAAAATTTTGTCGTGTTTGAACAGGGACTTGTAAAGATTGCGCATGATTGTTATTTCTCCAATCAAAATTCAAGTGATTTTTTCATTCAAACTTTTGTGAACAAAGATTAGGATTTGACCTTTGGAAAGTGTTTAAAACAATGGTTTGTTCATGGAGACTTTTCCTAAAGGTAGGCATATTTGGGCAATCATCTGATGGATGATCACTAGAATTACAAGTGTGACAGACATTTTCTTGCATAGACCACATTTCTAAATCCTCGACTCTTTTAGCTAGGGATGCAAATTTGACATGAAGATCATGATTTTTCCTAAAGTTATAAATGCCTTTACTAGATGTTCTTGGCACCTCATAGGTGTCAGCATTATTCCAATTTTGGGCATTTTTCACTAGTAAGTCTAGAAAATCCATGGCTTCATCAGGATCTTTATTTTCAAATTGTCCATTACACATTAATTCCACCATTTGCCTAGCTGATGTGTAAGACCTTCATAGAAAATTAAGACTAGTTTCTATGTTTCCAAACCATGATGAGGACAAGTATTAAGTAATGCTTTATACCTATCCCAACATTGGTAAAAGGTCTCCCCTTGTTTTTGAGTGAAATCGATAATTTGCCTTTTGAGAGAATTTGTTCTATAGGAAGGAAAGAATTCTCTAAGAAATTGTTATTGCATTTCATCCCATGAGCTAATGGATCCTGACCTAAGATTTTGTAGTCATGTTTTAGCTTTATCTTTTAGAGAAAAAGGAAAAATCTTTAATCTAAAGAAGTTAATGCCACAATTTAGGTCACTATATGTGTTACAAAACTCTTCAAATTCTCTCAAGTGCAAATACGGGTTTTCAACATCTAGGCCATGAAAGTGGGGTAAGAATTGAATGAAATTCGGTTCATGGTTGAAATATTTTGCATCATGAGGGAAGACTATGCATGATTCTGCAAAGTTCATATGTAATCCATTAATGTTCTTGGTTGGGTATGAGCTTATTTTTCAAAGAAGATGAGTGACTACAAATAATTATACCAACTAATGCAAAGAGAAAGAAAAGATGAATATATGCAAGAAAAATAAAATAGAAATAGAAAAAGATAAAACTTACAATTTTATATGCCAAATTTTACCTTCCCTGGTAACAGTGCCAAAAACTTGACACATCCAAAAAAGGATTGTCTCCCAAGTATAGGAGTGTCGAAATAATAAACCTGGTGAGACTGGGGTCGATCCACGAGGAAGAGAATTTTAGCGCAACAAATTATAAGCTAAGAAAATATGATATGATTAATCAAGAAGATATTAACAAATAAAAGTAAAGATGATAGGTAGTACTACCGACCATTCAAATGTAAAACAAAAACAAAAGGTGGCAAAACCATCCATGAGAATAGGTGGTAAAACCCACCATAGTAAATAAAATAACAAGTTCATAAGCAATAAATAAGAATAATTAAAATACAAAAGTAAGAGGAAGTAACACAATAATAATGAGAGTTAAGGTTAGGGGATCCGCCCTTGATATTTCAAATAAGGATACCCATTTAGTTATATGAATTATATTTGTTTCGTTATTAATATTTATACCACTTCTTGTAAATGGGTTCAAGCATCCAATGTGCCAATCACCATATGTCCATAACAAATCAAGGTTCCTAACTAGACTTGTGTCAGTAAGGAAGAACCATACGACATCTAAAAAGGATCCAAGTATTTGATGTGCCAAGGATTGTCAATAATGGATCAAGACCTCCACTTTACGGGTGGTGTCAAGATTGATTAGGAAAAGAAATATAAATCATATATAATAAATAATAAAAGATTACGATTATTAAGCACATATCAAAGGGTTAGAAGATCCTTATTCTCATAGCAAGGGTTGCACCCTTTAACCTTAGTGAAAGAGAAATTAGAAAGACATTATAAGAGAAAAAAAACAAATTGTAAGAAAAGGAAGATTTATTAATTGCATACACACACAAGAGAGAAAAACACAATACAAGATCCCAGCCAAGGCCAAGATATTCCAGCCAAGTTCAAGATGTCCTAATGGTCACAATGCACCTCTATTTATAGATACATTTAGGGGCAAACTTGTCAAATTACTAGGGAACAATTGTCAAATACTAGGTGCACAAATCTTTGACAATTGGGATCATTAGATGCACTAACTTTGACCACCAATTTTGGCATCGAATTATTGATAATTTTGATCACAATTCTTCATGAAATTATAGATATTTGTCTCAGCTTTCTATAACATATTTATTTGTACAATTTGGATATGTATTTTGAGAGATATGATCAAAATACTAAGGCATGGTCAGGCTAGGCCGAATCTGCAGATGGGTTCACTTCAAGCCTATTTTTGGTCCACTAAGAGCCCGAATTTGATTATGCTTGTGAAACATAATCTTGTAGATAATTTAATCAGATTTCCAAAACATCAAGATTTGCACCATTCAGATCTATAAATAGAAAATTATGCCCATTTTATTGAACCTATAACAAAACAAAAATTAGGAGAAAATTAATTCCAAAGATGCAAAGATATTAAGCAATATGATGAATTAAACTCTTATTAAGCATACATATTTAAGTGTTCATCACCTTCCGTGAATCCTAATCTATGTTTGTTGCTAGACATATCTCTTGTTCTCACTCAGTTCTGTTGTGATTTTCTCAATATGTGTTGTTTTGTCTGTCAAAGCAGTCTCTAGTTCTGTGATTCGATTTTTAGCATATGATTTTTCATATTTCAACAATTCAATCTCCCTCTTCAAGGTTTTGATTTCTTCATTCTGATTCAGCCATTCACCATAGAGTGCATTATAAGTCTCCTACAACTGTTTATAGTATTTTGGACCTTCTTCTTCATGTGAATGATCAACATTGATTCTGTAGTGTTTTGTGACATTAGACATAACAGCTTTCCCTTTATCGGCTCATGATGCTGTGAATGCAACAAAATTATTCATGCATTCTTAATCATCTGACTCAGATTCTGATTCATCACTCTAGATAGTTGTCAGCCTTTGTTCTTCTTCTTGAGATTAGCACATTCAGACTGAATATGTCTATAACTAGAATATTCATAACACTGAATCTG